>OX596232.1:27978147-28015647 GCA_951394345.1 Salicornia ramosissima
CAGGCGTTGAAGCACCGATGTGGGCTGGCTTCTGGTGTTGAGATGGGCTGTGAATCTACGATAGCAAATTAGCAGATAAGAGGAGAAGTTTGTGAGACTCGTTGGCGACTTGCCGGAGTACCGGCGGAGGACGCTTGTCGCAGGGCCAAATGGTGGGATGGAGCTTGCCGGAGTGATGAGAGATTGAGAGGAGTGATATACTGAGAAGTGAGATGTAAGGACAGAGGAGGAAGGGAGGAGGCAAGTGAAATGAGAGATTGAGAATTAGGGTTTTTTTGTAAGGGAAAAAAAGGCCCAAAATAAAAGGCCCATAAGTTTTCGGATTGGATCGGATATCCGAAAAATCAAATTTCTTGATCCGTATCCTATTCGAAATTTTTCGGATATTTGATCCGAAATATCCGAATTTTTTTCCATTAAAAATATCCGATTTTTTTTTATTGGATCAACCGGGTCACATATCAGATCGTTTGGATCGGATCACTTTGAACAACCCTAATCCCAACAGTTCAAAGCATACTAACAATGTTTTATACAGACCAGTACCACTTTGCATAAAAATGTTTTTACAAAGTGGTAAAAACCAAAAGCAAATAAATTGTTCAGAGAGACAAAATTAAAGAGAGTTTATTAGTGAATAGGTGTAACACCCCGTCCTTACAAACAGAGGATATAAGCGGAAGATAGGGCACTCGACGTGAGTGCCACTTAAGTTCTGAGAAAACATAACCTAAAAGAAAATAATAATGTCTTACTATAGAAAGTCCAATACAATTACAAGTCCAAAGTATGAGGTATAAACACTTATACATAAGTCTAGAAATCAAATCTTCTTAAACAAAAATCATACAGTGAGAAATTCTAGACACGCCATTACAAACTAGGATGGCTATACTAATGAAAAGAATCCCAATTAGCAATCCTCACACATACCCTGCCCAAACCGTTACAATCCTGCAGTCAATCGACATTTGAAAAAAATGAATACAACTCCACCGTCAGTGGCGAGTAACTAACAGTTCTCCCCAACATAGAAAACACAAGTTCAGAACCACAGCTCAGGGAGTCAAATCAATATTGACAAATAATATAGAATATTCAATTCATTCAACACAGACAATCATTACTTATCATAACCTTGTCCAAAACCCACCTGCAGAACCAGTTAGTACAGTACAACATCACAACAAACACATACCTCATCCAATGATAAGAAATCCAATAACATCTCAATAAGACAAATATATACCACAAATGGAATCCAAAAGCCCAGATAAGTGTTATGAACAAAATTATTCCCAACTACCCAAATTAATACACGTACTGAAGACAAAACGACCGCTAGTGGTATCACACAGTACCACTCCTAAAGTACATTAGGTAGATGTCCCAAAATATGAACTTATACTACCAACGATAAACACAGACAATTGTAAGTGTAGATGGAACGATCGCTAGTGGTATCCCGTAGTACCACTTCCTAAGGTTTGTCAGGTAGATGCCCAAATTATGGACTTACACTACCAACAATTAACACGAAGTTGATGTGTCTAAGAATGGCCAAACTTCCGGTGCTGGATGGACGCCCAAAATATGGACTTACACCTCCAGAACTCTCGGACGACAACAATTAACCTAGGTAAATAAATATTGTGCTTGGATTCCGCAGGCCAAGGAATTTAATTGATCTAACCATTGAATTCCGCATGCCTAATGGCTCCAACTAACAATTAAAAATAACCTCCTAGACACATGTCCGATAATATATATCGTTCTTATTTACTCACTCCAAATAATCCCACTTCATTTAACAATAAAATACGAAATTACAATTTTCATTATTTATCCACAACTAACATGTACCCAACACTCATAAATATTAAGAATTATATTTAACCCAATAATAATATTTTTAGACAAATTTTATTCTCACTTAAGCAAGTAGCAAAACTTAGCCAAACTCATTGTAAAAACACCAAATTAACCAAACCTGTACCCAAAGAACTCCTATTGAATAGCAACGATTAAAAACATAATTATGAATCAAATTACACCAAAAAACATTAAGTTTAGCCCATACATAAATGCTGTCTAGAATTATTCAACCACCAAAACCACCACCAAGACTTATTCAAAATTAATCAAACATGCACAATTAATTCTATAATTCATCAACGACATAACAAAGCATAATATAAGCCTAAAACAAAATTAAAAACATGTCATACACCACCACATACCACACGACCAACAGCTCCATTCTAGAAAATAATTACACAAAAGTTGTTACAAGTTACTAAATCAATTCAATGAATCCTAAATTCATCAATTCAACAACTAAGCATGATTAAACCCATAAATCACGAAAAATACTTCCAAAACCATAATGCATCAAGGCCAAATTTAATATGATATCACTAAAAATTTGGGCAACATTTCGCCTAGAAATTTGACTAAAGCGAAATTCCCCAAATAATTCATAAAACAATTTTTACAACTAATCATTGAATAAATTACCAATATAAATCATAAACCATTATTCTAGGCCTAAAAACATGAAAAACCAGATTATATAGTCACTCATATCACACGAATAATTTCATGAAATAAGATGTACCAAAATTCTCAAAATAACTATCATAATTAATAAAACCATGCATAAAATACAAAAAATAATAAACCATAAAATTTCACATAAAAATACACAAGAATAAATTCTAGAAATATATTATAGGCTATGAAAAATCAGAATAACTATTTTATATGAATTCATGCTAAAATTCGAAAAAAGGCATAAATTAACAAAAATTCGTCATAGTTTGTTTTAATCCATTTTAGCATGATTATAACCCTAAAATATAATCCTAAACTATATGATTTCTAGGTTAGAAATTAAAGTTAGTTACCTTGAAAATGGATGATTAAAACTTAATAGACTTGAGAATTCGCTTCAAGAATACTAAAAATTGCACAACTTGAACCTAAGGCTAGAGAGAATTTTTTTTTAAAGGGTGATGAACAATAAAATGCCAAGCAAAACAATCCAATATCCCCCTTAAAGCACTGGTTGGGAAGGGATAAGGGAGGTGAGGAGTTTTATTTATTTTTTAATTCAAAATAATTAATTCTCTTAATTGGTTTATTAGGCAAATTAAGACAATTAACCATGATTTATTATGGTGTGCATGCCAAAAGTCCTCCTTCCCCTCTTGTTGCTTGAGTTGGCCGGCCCCCTTGGGTGCCTTACCATAATTTTTTTATTTTTTTATTTTTTTGGCTTAACAATTAGTTTAAACCAAAAATATAAATAAATTCCCTAAATGACAATAATGTTGAATATCCATATTTACATAACTATATGTAAATATAAATATTGCCTCGACATAACGTATATTTTAACGTCGAACGATAAAATTATTTATAAGAATAAAAATACATTTAACACGCAACTTTCATTGTGTGTTGTAAAAATATATAAATATATATTTTCTTAAAACAAGTAAATAAATAAATTTAGATAAATAATTTTTAAAATATTTAACACATAATCACATAACATAACACGAAATTTAGGGGTATTACATCCCGAAGATTTTCAATCCAAATAGTTATATATATCTATATATTGAGGCTAATTAGTGAAAATAAAGCGGTAGGTAGAAATATATTAAATAAATTAACATATTCTAAAAATAGAGAATTTTATTATTTGTAAATGAAAATAGAATTAATAATAATGTAAAGTAGAATTCTTCCTCCAAAACCAACTTGGAGCCCATAAATCATTTCAAATATTTTATTTTAAAATTTAGTTATCGAAAATGAATAAATAATTTTTTAATTATTTAAAACGCAAAAATCGTTACTTTTAAAAGAAGTAAAAATGTGGGGTATTACAGTCACCCCTTCTTGAAAAAGTCGTTTCATCCTTGAAACTTCCAAATAAGCAAAACAAGAAAAATAATTAACAACCAAAAAGTTCACACTTCCGCTGCGCACTCTAATATAACACAGGAACATACCATTCAGTCACAAAATAAAATACAAGCATAAACAGATTTATCATTAATCAACTGGCACACAAACATAAGGAATTAAATAAACCAATAAATTAAAGAAATAAATAATAATTGAAAATTTCCCGTACGTGGTTCTAGGTGCAGATAATCCCAAAACTGACAAGTTAGAAATCCCAAATAAACGTCCATGAAATCATCCATTTTCATTACAATATATTATTCTCCAAAAGAAATTAGTATGAGGTTCTCACTAAACCCAAAAATACAATAAATCCAAAAAGGAAATCCACTATCTACTAAACCATCCAAAATTGTAAGGAATAACCCGAATAAATAAAAGAAAGAGAGGTAAACAACGTCTTGGAAAACCAAAAGAACAAGACTAGGCACTCAACAATTAACATTGTCGGCATTTTCCTTCCTTTCCTGATAAATGCACGGGTCAAAGTCCTCATCACTATCATGCTCTTAATCATACTCATCATCACTATCTTCGTCGTTACTCATATCCTGATCCTTATACTTTGATAGCTGAGATTGTGGATGTGTAGGGTTTCTCATGTTCCTCCATCATGTGGTCATCCTCAAGTTTTAATAACCACCATACCAACCTTACATCCATCCTATCCTGATTAGGATAATCATTCACACATTAATTTGCCCAGCGAATAGGAACAGGGGTTTGTTGAAGTATTTGAATTGAAATCTGGGGTGAAGGGTGGCTTGTTAGGTAATTAGTGCAGGTACATATCAGTGAGGTAATCATCCGTTATCTCATCTACCCTAGAAGAAAGTTAGAACAACTCAATCACATAACTATATACCCTTAGTATATAGTTAGTAACATCCTCAGAGTGGTTCTTGGTTAGATAATCAGTAGGTGCATCCTTAGGAGGAAATAACATGTGTGATACACATAGAATTAGGTGTAAGTGATCCTAAGCAATACCAAACCAAAAACAAAAGGACAAATGAGGCAAAGGAACAACATCTACACTAATCTAAACATTTTTCCACATAGTTTCCAAGGATACCTGAAAAGTTTAACACAAAAATTATCGAGACAGAATTTTCAAAACAACTTTTCACTAATTGTTTTGATATATAACTCCTCTTGGAATTCACGTTGACAAGAAAAGTCCTCTCCAAAAGGGAGAGTTATCAACGATTTCACAATTAAACTAACCAACAGGTTGCTTTGACATGAAAGAATTAACAATGAAAGGGATAGTAGCACCAAAATCAAAGAACACATAAGCAGAAATACATGCCAAGAAAATAAGTAAGTATAAATTGTTGGTTCCCAAGGCTTATTCCTACCAAAATAATCACTCACTAGGGTTTTTATTATTCCAACCTAGACTTTACTTCATGGCTAAGATAAGGTATAAAATCTATGGGGTTGCTTAGCGTCTAAGTAAAGTCAATGGATCATTTGCTCTAATACTAACTGTAACACCCTATCCTTACAAACAGAGGATACAAGCAGAAGATAGGGCACTGGACGAGAGTACCACTTAAGTTCTAAGAAAACATAACCCAAAAGAAAATAATAAAGTCCGACTATAGAAAGTCCAATACAATTACAAGTCAAAAGTACGAGGTATAAACACCTATAAATAAGTCTAGAAATCAAATCTACTTAAACAGAAATCATAAAGTGAGAAATTCTAGTCACGCCATACAAACTAGGATGGCTATACTAATGGAAAAAATCCCTAATACCAATCCTCACACACATCCTGCCCAAACCGTTACAATCCTGCTTTCAATCAACATCTAAAAAAAATGAATACAACTCCACTGTTAGTGGCGAGTAACTAACAATTCTCCCCAACATAGAAAACACCAGTTCAGAACCACAGATCAGGGAGTCAAATCAATATTGACAAATAATATAGAATATTCAAGTCATTCAACACAAACAATCATTACTTACCATAACCTCGTCCAAACCCCACCTGCAGACCTAGTTAGTGCAGTACAACATCACAATAAACATATACTTCATCCAAGGATAAGAAATTCAATAACATCTCAATAAGACAACTATATACCACAAATGGAACCCAAATTCCCGCATAAGTGTTATGAACACAATTATTCCCATTAACCCAAATTAATACACGTACTGAAGATAGAACGACCGCTAGTGGTATCCCTCAGTACCACTCTTAAAGTACGTTAGGTAGATGCCCAAAATATGAACTTACACTACCAACGATAAACACAGGCAATTGTAATTGTAGATGGAACGATCACTAGTGGTATCCCGCAGTACCACTTCCTAAGGTTTGTTAGGTAGATGCCCAAAATATGGACTTACACTACCAACAATCAACACGAAGTTGATGTGTCTAAGAATGGCCAAACTCCCGGTGCCAGATGGACGCTCAAAATATGGACTTACACCTCCAAAACTCCCGAACGACAACAATTAACCTAGGTAAATAAATATTGTTCTTGGATTCCGCAGTCCAAGGAACTTAACTGATCTAACCATTGACTTCCGCAGCCCAATGGCTCCAACCAACAATTAAAAAATGACCTCCTACACACAGATACGATAAAATATATCGTTCTTATTTACTAACTCCAAATCCCACTTCATTTACCAATGAAATCCGAAATTACAATTTCCATTATTTATCCACAACTAACATGTACCCAACACTCATACATTTTAAGAAGAACATTTAACCCAATGATAATATTTTTAGGCAAATTCATTCTCAATTAATCAAGTAACAAAACTTAGCCAAGCTCATTGTAAAAACACCAAATTAACCAAACCTGTACCCAAACAACTCCTATTGACTAGCAACCATTAAAAACATAAGTATGAATCAAATTACACCAATAAAAATTATGTTTAGCCCATACATACATCCTGTCTAGAATTATTCAACCAGAAAAACCACCATCAAAACTTATTCAAAATTAATCAAACTTGCACAATTATATTAATTCTATAATTCATCAATGACATAACCAAGCATAATACAAGCCTAAAACAAAATAAAAAACATGTAATACACCACCATATACCACACGTCCAGCAGCTCCATTCCAAAAGTAATTACACAAAAATTGTTACAAGTTACTAAATCAATTCAATAAATCCTAAATTCATCAATTCAATAACTAAGCATGATTAAACCCATAAATCATGAAAAATACTCCCAAAACCATAATTTATCAAGGCCAAATTTTAATATGATATCACTAAAAATTTTGGGCAGCATTTCTTCTAGTTTTTTACTAAAGCAAAATTCGCCAAACAATTCATAAAACAATTTTTACAACTAATCATTGAATAAATTACCAACATAAATCATAAACCATTATTCTAGGCCTAAAAACATCAAAAACAAGATTATATATTCACTCATATGACACGAAAAATTTCATGAAATAAGATGTACCAAAATTCCCAAAATAACTTTCAAAATTAATAAAACCATGCATAAAATACCAAAAATAATAAACCATAAAATTTCACATAAAAATACACGAGAATAAATTCTAGAAATATATTATAGTGCACGAAAAAATGAGAATAACTATTTTATATGAATTCATGCTACAATTCGAAAACATGGGATAAATGAACAAAATTCATCCTAGTTTGTTTTAATCCATTTTAGCATGATTTTAACCCTAAAATATAATCCTAAACTATATAATTTCACTACTACAAAATTAGGCTTTTCTAGACGCTATTGGCTAGACACTATTGTCAAGTGTTGAGATTTAAGTTAGTGCTTGTGTATCTCCCAACGCCTAAAAGCATTGAGATGTTTCTCAACCCGAAAAAGTTTTGAGATTTCTTTTTTAAAAAAACTCAAAATGAGGCTCTTTTTTAATTTGGGTGAAAAAATAAGCGGGATTTCTGTATGAACAAAATTTTTGGGTGAAAAAAAAGTGGGATAATTATTTTTTGAAAATTAAAAAACAAGTAAAAAACAACCCCAAACCGCTTCAAACTCCTCATTCATCCCCACTCACTACACGCAGTTTTGTTTATCCTACAACCTCTTAACCTAATCAACACTATCTATATTTTTCTCTAATTATTTTTTAAAAAAACTCTTGATTTCTTTTGAGATTACGCTGTTTGATTGCCGTCGTTCATGGTGAGAGGCGAATTTTGCTCAATCTCTCTTGCGAATACTCCTGATTAGCTGTTTTGGGTAGGTCGTATTTACGCATGTAAATTCTTCTGCAAACTGGTTAATTTTGTTATATCTACCATTTTTTTAATTTGAATACCATTTTCTTGAAGTTAATTGAGATACTCAAATTGCATAATGATTTTGTATGTATTAACTGTTTCTTTTAAAAAATTTGATTTGATTACTTGTTGAACCGATTAATTACATGGAGTGACATAGATTGTTAATTCTCTTGGAGAGTAAAAAATCATAATTGTAAATCTTGTTAACAAGTATCCATAATTTGATTGAATTTTTTATATTGAATTATGTTGTTACAGATTATGTAAATCAGAATTATGTACTTGATAATTGTCTTCTCTAACGTCATCATTCTTGATACTCATTGGTGCTGGTATTAACATGTACACATTCTTCTGATATTAGAGAAAAGGTAGGTCTAGTTTTACAAATGTTTTGCCCAAAATTTTCTTGCAATTCATGCTATTGACATTTTCAGTAGGTAAACTTAAGTCATATGTATACAGGAGTTTACCTACTGACTTTTAAATGCAATTCGTGCTATTAATATTTAAATCTATGCAGGAGTTTTTTATTTGATTCCTTTTCATGTTTCTTAAAATGACTTCTTGTAGTAGTTCAATTTTGTATTTTAATGTTCAGTTTTTTTATAGATCAAGGGAAAGCCTATTCACTCGTTTACGCCCTCTTGATTGCAAAAAACCCTAAACTATGAAGAAGGTTTTTTTTGTATCGTTTGCTCGACATTTCATTTGATAAATTAATTTGGTGAAAGAAAAATAAAGTATGGTGCAAAGTGATAACAGAGGATTTCAAGTTTCAATAGCAGGCATTTGAATTGAGCCTAGGAAAGCACAAGAATCTCATAATGATCTTATAGATGATGAAAGTCGTGCTGTCAAACGACAAGCTGTTGCTAAAGTGATGAATCAAGCACCTAAGATGTAACACCCCAAATTTTTTGGGTTAGAATTTTAGATAATAAGTTTGTATTTCCTGTGCCTTAAAAATTTATTTCGGAAACTAATAATGAATTCCCTGTTTTATAAATGAAAAATCTTTTTAAAATTATTTTTCGGAAATTTATGTTATTAATATTTTATAAAATGTGTCAAACAAAATTTCCCTTTTGATGGATATCCTACATTCTTTCATTTGGCCTCGACCCGTTAGGTTCCTAAAACCCCATCTTAAGGCAATTCAAGTTGTGGACCGACTCAAATTTAATGTTGAATTAATGACGAGTTGGCTAAGTAGGGGTTAGAAGTGATTTTAGACCCTCTCTTGGTAACTGGACTTGGATAGCCTTTTCATACAATTTCTGGCCCAAGTTAAAAGTTAGCTTTGGGAATAATAATTCAGTTCAGGAATTCATTTCAAGCCCCAAAACTATTTCAGTGTTTGAACCATATTTCTTACCTTGGCCCAAAATAATTCAAGCCCACTTCTATTCACTCTTTCCATTTAATTAGTTTTCTATCCTTTTAATTATATTATTATCCTATTTTCTCTAAGTTGTTACCCTTTTCCTCCTTATAATTTTTTGGACCAGGATCATTTTATTTCTCCATCATTTTTCCCTCTACCTTTCCTTTCATTTTTCTTTAATCCTTTTATCCTGATTATTTTATTATTCTAACCATTCCTTTTAGTTTCTTTTAATATCTTTTAATTAGATCTGCCCCTATTCTTTTCCCCATCCTTTTATTTATTTAATCTTATGACCTTACTTTAGCTCAACCACTAAACCACGGCCCCTCATTAATTTATTTTATTTATTTTATTTTATTCTATTCTATTTTCAACCAAAATTAGCAATCTATATCTATTAAAACTTAATCTAAAAATCCAACTTTTATTCCTAACTACCCTACTAGATTTTAGTAGGTCAAACCCCTCAATGGTATCCTTCACCCCACGGCTCTATGGTGAGGATTATTTTAATTATACTATTTTATTTTCCACAAAGCAATATTAATCTACATCTACTTTGACCCTTCCTAAAAATCCTATTTTTATTTTAACTTCCTACTAAAATTTAGGAAGCCAACCCCCTCTTTGCTCCTTATGTTACATGGCCAAGACCACCCCAAAGGAAAAACAACAACTTTTATAATTCCTAATCTCTCAAACTTGACTACAACACAATTCACTAAAATTAATCCCAACCTTTTTCTATTGTTCCAACCTTTAAAGATTGAACCAAGAAGCCAAAGAAAACCTAAAGAGAACCGTGAGGCACTCGTCCAACAAGGCCACTTAATCAACCTTGTTCTTTTAAACTTCTAGCAAGGTAATTAGATTGTTTTGCTTAATCTTTAGGATAGATTAATTATATAATATCTAGAATGGGTTTAAAACTATGTAGAATTGCTTAGAATCAATAGTATTGAATTTAGAATTGCATGTTATTATTTCAGTCCTAACTGTCGAGTGATATGATGATATTCCATGATTGTTTGATAAGTTTATTTCATGTCTTTACCATATTTTATGCTTCTCTTAATGTTTCTTGATTATTAGAATTGTTGAAATAATTGTTGAATGATGTATGGTTGATGAACGAATGATAGCCGTGTGTTACGACTTTGGTTCGAGTATTGTTTATGATAAAAACTTGATCTTTATGATAAATCTTGATCTATTATTAGTCTTTAATAATAATCTTGAATTAATTATTAATTTAGTATAATTCTTGAAATATAAAGATTTAATCTTGATTTCTCTTTTGGTTAAAACCGTGTGGTAATTTGGTTGAAACAACTCGTACTTGAAAATCGTGAATAATAGAACAAAGTACTAATTTTTATTTAATTAATTTACTATAAATAATAAAATCTTGATTTATCTAGAATTACAAAAGAAAGAATTAATCTTGCTTAAATTATGAAAAAGTCGAATGGTATGTTATAATACAAGAGTGGATTTTACTAATTTTCTTGATAAAAGATTAGTGTCTGAACTTATTCTTGAAATTATTTTAATTAATAAATTAAAGATTATGTTTTTTTCAAATAGATTAAAACTGGATTATTTGACTAGTTTGATTCGAAAATGTCGAGTAAAATAAGAGAATAAAAGACTGGATTTTTGTGGTTCAATTAATTAAAAGATTTGAACTTGATTATGTTCCTGGAATTATTTTTAACTAGTTTAAACTTGTATTTTATATTGATGATCGAATGGATTATATGAATTATGATGATGAATTATTGTATTGATATTATTGCAAGGAGCCGTGTGACTATGGTAAGCTTTGGGTAAGATTTCGATTTCTGAACTTGTTTACGATTAAATTATGTTGTTGAATTATGATTCTTGTATACCTTTATGTTTGAACTTGTTGAATTGAATGAATATTGTTGTTTGATGTTTTAACGTGTGATGATTGGTCAATGTCGAGTATAATGAGTCCTGGTGTAGAGTTTTGGGTCAGTAAAAGTTGAACTAGAATTGATTAGAAGTCAAGTCGTGTCAATAAAAGTCAAATTGTGAACTAGAAAGTTGAACTTGAAAAGATAATAAACTATGAAGTGACCGCCTATCTAGTGGCTAAAGTGCCATAAACATAGGTATAGTCAAAGCCACTGCCCCTTCTGCGCTTTTGGGGCAGTTCTGGATCCCAGTGCTCGGGAAGTAGATCCTTTGTGGTTGACCCGGCATGAGACAAGGAAAGTTGGGGGAAGTAGATCCTTTGTGGTTGACCCCTTACGAGCATATGAACGTGTCACGGATTAGCACTTCAATTGAACTAGAACTTGAAAGTCAATAGTGGAGTCTAGAAGTCTAGAATTGGAATAAGTTTGTCTCGAGAGTCTTGGTTGAATATTCTGTTATGATTTGTTTCCGCTGCGTACTTGAATGTGAATGCCTTTGATTGATTTTCCTGTTGACTTGTTTGAATGTTCTGTTGATCTGTTCTAATTATTATGTTCCTAATTGTGTTCAACTGATTAAGTAGAACAATCTAATTACTCCCCACTGACTGTGGACCCCAAAATCCTTTTTCAGGTACAAGAGATGATTGATTGGGTTACGCAAGGGCTGGGATTGTGAGCAAGCGAGTATAGTAGTTTAATTATCTTGATGTCAATTTCTAGCCTTTTTAATAGTTTTAGTGGATTCTCCGTAATTGATTAGTAATATTGGATTTTGATAATTTAGCTATTTTGGGCTATCGATTGGTTTAATTGAATAATTTGAATTAAGTTTAGAGCTTCCGATGTCATTAATGAATTTGATATTAAAAGTTTATGGTTAATAATGATCCGTGTTGTTGTTTTCTCCGAAAACAACGTTGCTAAAATGCGGGTTGTTACATCAGAAATCTTCTAATGCCATATATCTAAATGGTGAAATTGAAAAACTCTTAAAAAAACTTAGCTTTCTGGTGATTTGAAATGTTCAAGCAGTGCATGTCAACATGTGGAACATGAAAGGATTCCCCACACTCCTAGAGATCCTCTTGGAGATGAAAGTCATCTGGAAGCTACTAAAAATCACAAGGAAGATGAAAGCATTATGCACTCTAAGGCAAATAAACGAGGGTCATTTAAGACACCAGTACAAAGCTTGATCCCGGACTGGCCAGTTGACGTGTCCTTTGATGCTAAAGAGGAGGTTCTAACCATTGGTATGTACATAGTTCTAAAGAGAATGTTCTAAACATTAGCATCTTATGTTAAAATGCTTGCAAATTATTTCCCCCATGCTTTCCTATCCCTGCACCTCCTTCCTCCTTACTATCCCATATTCCCCTCTCTTGCCCCTTACTTACATTCCCCCCTACCCCTCCCTATGAAAATGATTTTTCTAATATTTGCTTCTTGTTGTAGGTGTTGATGGTAAGTATCAATTGGTTAATGGACCAATCCAACCGATAGACATTTGGAATGGCGTTGGTGTAAGGTATTTTGTTCAATTTAATGAGTTCCACCAACCAATTAGGAAAGGTGGGCATCTTTTGGTTAAATTCCTTGGATTCATAGCAAAGTTAGAGAAGTACTGCCCAATAGGGGAAGAGAATTGGCATAAAGTTGACGATGGCTTGAAAAGCGATATCATTAAAAAGACTAGAGTAAGCATATTAATTTTTTTTTACTTCATTTTCGTACTACATGTTATTCGATAGTTCTTTATTTTAACATATCATTTTTAGGAGTATTTTGTAATGCCAGATGATGATGTGTACGATAAATTAGCACTACAACGTGTGAATAAGTGTTGGAGCCATTACAAACACACATTGAAAAAAAATCAAATTTCAAGCCCTCAAAGTTAACTGTAGTACAACATTACGACAAAATCCCACCTGGACATAGTCGTGGGCAGTGGAAAAATTTAGTTAACTTCTGGTTCTCAGGAAATGGAAAGGTGTCTTCTCATCATTTTATCATTATTTTGTTTTTATTTTCTTCTCAGCTTAACTTATCAGCTACAATTTCAACAAATACTTTTTTTAATTGTGAGTGTAGAAATTATCCCGTCTTGGAAAACAGGCACGGGCATCTCAAAATCAATTTCATAATATGGGTTCAAATAGTTATACTAATCTTCGAGCTGATTATGTAAGGATATAGTGCACTACCAATCATCTGTGTTACATTTTTTTTTTGTAATTGTTTGTTTTGTACTTTATTTTAATCTTTTATTATTTCATATATACATATATATAGGAAAAGGAGCATAATGAAAAGATTAGCATGATAGAACTATGGGAACAAGGCCATAAGAGAAAGGATGGTACCTTCCTTAAAAGCACGGTCACTAAAGATTTTTTGGTACTTTTTTCAATAATTGATACTTTTTTTTTGTACCACAATGTATTTTACCTAAAATTGTGGACAGTCTGATGTAAAAGCTAGAGCAAAATGGTTGAAAAATGCAGATGCTGATGGTTCGAAGTCCACTATTGAGATTGAAAATGAGGCTTTTGAGGTTGTTGGTGTGCAAGTTTCTTAATTTTTATTCTTTATGTTCATGAATTGTTAGATTATAGTATACATAATCGCATGATGTGTAAGGGATTGGGGAATCTTTAAGAAGTTTTTTTTTTCTTTTAATTTCAGGTTGAATTGAATGGAATTGATGACATTCCTGATCAACGACCACAAGGTTATGGATTTGGGGTGAAAAAGAGTGATGTTTATGGGGTTCGTGACTTACTTAGAAAAGAGGGATATGGTAAATATGGGAAGAAACCTCTAACTGTGGACGATAATGCGAGAGTCACTGCTTTGAACAAGAAGAACGAGGAGCTCAAAAAGAAAAATAAATGTCTTTCCAAGAAAGTTGAGGAGAACACTAAGCTGACAAGGATGGATCTGTCACAATTTTCGCTACTGTTAGACACAATTCGTGATGGCAAAGCTTCTACTGAACTTCTAGTTACTGCCCAAACAGCCTTGCATATGGCTAACTCAGAGGTATTTCAATTCTTTAACCTCTACTATATATATATATATATATATATATATATAGGGTTGGGTTCCGGTGAGAAATTTCTTATGGTGAGAAATGTGAGAAGAGATAAATACATCAACTATGACCTAGGGGTACGTTGAACACCAACTATAGGTACATTCACCATACACTATAAATACATTGAGTAAAAATACATTGACTTTATATCATATATACATTGACTCCAAACTATCAAAGGAGTAAGGAGGGAAAATCAAATTTAATCTTAGCCCTTCATTTGGTGATCAAAGGGTTGTGATTGCTTCTCACCCTTCTCACCAAAACTATATTTCTCACATGAGCCTACTTATATATATATATATATATATAGGAATATGATCATGTAAAAACTAATTATAAGTTGAAAACATAAAAAACTTTAGATCTTGGCCATTGATTAAGAAGATTGTTTCACAGCTGTTGATCTTAAATTATAATATTCTCTCTCTTGTTTCCAAAAAAAAAAAAAAAACGTAGCATTGTTCTCTCTCCCTCTTCATCACTCTCACGCAGCATTGTTCTCTCTCCCTCTACATCACTCTCACGCAGCATTGTTCATTATACAAGCTTGAGAAAATCGCAGTCAATTGTTCGATAATCAACCCGTCGTCCTCTTTTAGGTATGTTTTCGCAATTCTAAATTGTTTTTTTTTCGAATTTTTTTCGCAATTTGGGCTAGTTTATTTGTAATTAGGTTTTCGATTTTGGTGTTCGAATATGCAGGTCTTGTTTTAGGTTTTTGCGGTTTTCGATCTTGTTTTAGGTTTTTAGGATCTTGATGTTCGAATATGCAATTAGGATTTTGATGTTTTTGAGGTTTTAGGTTTTCAATTTTTTGTTCTGTTCGATTTTGATGTAAAAACTTTTTGTTCAGTTCGATTTTGTTCGATTTTGTTTCTGTTTGATCTTGTTTAGGTTTTTTAGGTTTAGGATCTTGTTTTAGGATATTTATGATCTTGTTTTAGGATGTTGTTTTAGAATTTTCTGTTCGACTTGTTTAGGATTTTTAGGTTTTCGATCTTGTTTTAAGTTTTCGATTTTATTCTGTTCGATTTTTTGTTCAAATATGCAGATCTTGTTTTAGGTTTTTGAGGTTTATTCGATTGTAGGTATTTTTTTAAAAGATTTTATGTGAGTTTGATGTTTATAATTCAAACAATTTTGATATACATTGTCGTTGTTTTATACTCTGCTATACGAAAGCTTTCATCTCTCAAAACTGTGCTAATTAGTTAGGATACTTCTGAAATACTAATGTACCGCTTTTTGTTTGAAATGTGGTATTTTTAGTTTCTAATTTACCACTTTTTGTTAAAGCATTTGGATTTTCCTTTTTGTTTGAAATGTGGTATTATTAGTTTCTAATGTACCCCTTTTTGTTTAAAATATGGTATTTTACTGTGTAACATTCCAAATTTTTTTACATGTTAATGTATTTGTTAAGATGAATAGGAATACATGGTGTGTTGAGAATTGTTTGTAAATTTATTATACTCCCTCCGTAACACAATTCTGGCAACAAGTTTTTTTTCACGCATTTCAAGGAAGCGATTTAAGGGTGTAAACAAATAAATTGATCAAAAAAAAATTTAAGATTAGTAATTTATGATCTCAATCTTACTTGTATTAAAACCATTTTGATTAATTTGTTCGTTTACAACCTTAAATTGCTTCCTTGAAATGCGTGAGAAATAACTTGTTGCCAGAATTATGTTACGGAGGGAGTATATAATTTCATGGTGACATGTCAATTTTTTTAGGTAAAATGGTTTTGGTAAAGAATGCTTCTAAAAAAAGACCTCGAGGAAAAACCAAGAAAAATGTTACCTTTAAGGATCTCGTACATGAATCCCCTGAGAATGAATAGGAGGAGGATCGAGAGAAAGACACAAAGAAGATATTCAAGAAAGCTGTGGGAAATAAAACAAGTAGAAACTTGAAGAAGGATGACAATCCAAAAATTTCTTCGAAAGATCTTTGTTTGCGCAAAAAGCCACCTAATGAAATGTCAAATGATGAGGACTACATACCAAATGAAGATGATGATGTAGATGATGTTATGAAAACAACTTTGTTTCTAATTGTTATAAAACATTTAATTTTTTTAATTGTTCGTGTTTATAGGCTTTAAAAAGGCGAGTGTATTTTACATCAATATGTGCTGCCATTGTTTTGCATATTTGAATGAGGTTAGATCAGATATTTTGCATATGGTTGAAGCTTTTAACAAGAACAAAAAGGCTATTCTTGAAATGATTATTGATAAGAAAAAAAGATTATGTGAATTGAAGAGAGAAGCAGCAAAGAAGAAGAAGGGAAAGTGATTTGTTTGCTAATTTCGGGGTTTTCTTAAAAAATGTAATTATTGGATATGACATTATATTGATAGTGGCATTTTAAGGTGCTGCAAGTGGTGGTATATCGGTAATATTTTGTAAAGCTACTATATTGATACATACCAAACACAAACTTTGGTTTTTTGAGTGATTTCTTTGGAAATAGTTTATAATATACCCTTTTCGTTTATAATGTACCCCTTTAAAGGACTCAAATATTAATTTTGACTATAATCATGAATCATATTATCATCTTTATCTCTGAAGAATGCAAAATGTTGGCAACAGTTTTCTATGCTTAAAGTGGTCAAGTTGGGGAAGAGACAAACAAGGCGGTGCAAACCCCATTCTTGAATCCCCCCATGTTATAAGATGTAATTCTTGGAGAAATGGAGTGCATAGTTGACCCATTTTTGGAAACATGTGGCTAAACAATATTGACAAAGGCCATGCACCCAGAGGCAATTAAAACCCCATTTAATATTCTTTGAAATCAGTTTAAAAGATTACATTTTAAATAAAGAAAATCATAAACATAGGGCTATGTTTCAAGGAACCAAAAATGATAATATTTGTTAAAATTAAGCATTTATTACTCCAACAAGTACTGAGTAGAATACTGCTTGTATAGAAATCAGTAGAACATCACTACAATTACTATTGTTTTTAATTAACTAACAAGTTTAGATTTCTAATTAACTAAAAACTAGACTTTAGGTTGGTGCACAAAAGCAGCAACATATAGTCCATCCACAGCCTCAATTAAGTTGTTTCCTACGGCACTTGGATGCACCAATGATCCTTCACAAACCTGCAACAAATTCAAAACATTTTAGATTTCTAATTAACCAATGTACCGCTTTAGATTATAATGTACCCCTTTATTTTCTAATGTGTCCCTTAATGTAACAACAATATAATAATTCAAGACATTTTGAAAAAGAAAAAAAAACCTTATTCCACATTTTTTCCTTTAACTCCAACAAGTATCGAGTATCACACTATTGCTAATTAATAGAGAGTAACTATCCTTGTTTGTTGCAATAAATGTGTTTTAATGAATTATTACCATAGCCATCTTTTTTCTCAGTGCCAAGTCTCACCACAAAACCGTAAAATTTAGCATAAGACTTGTAAAATTCAATACCTTCCAATATGGTATCAAATTGCATTCCTACCATAGGCTTTATCTCCGGTGGACAACATGGAATCCACTCTTTTGAACCTGTTGGTGTAAAACAAGCACGAGGACTGAAAGTCATGGTGGTAGTGGAGGTGGAAGGTTCAGCTTGAGGAGTCGTAATAGTGAGTTGATTTATGCTTGAACTAGCAACAACCTCTTCTAAATTTGTTGAATTGATTTCGTCTTCCATTTTCCTGTTGTAAAAAAAATTGGTACATTTTATGGAGTGTAATTTAATGAATTATTTTATCTATTCACCAATAACACATAAACAAGATACAAACTACGTTATAAACACTCAACATAACCCAAAATTGAACTAATCTCTGTTTTGTTATATTGGATTTTGCAATAAAAAAATATTTGATTAATGGATAATAATAATTGGAAATCAATCTAGTAAAAGATACAATTTAAAAGAAAAAGGGTACATTACAATAAAAAATGGTACATTGTAACAGAAAATGGTACATTTTATAAATTCATATGCAATACTTGTTCATTTTGAAAAAAAGGGAACAATAACAGCAACAATTACAACAAAACATGGTACATTTGCGAAACGAAGTAGTGCATTTAAATATAAAATGATACATATAATTTAATCACATTCTAATGCAATCAAAAGGCAGTTAAGCAACGATAAAAATAAAGTGGTACATTTCAATGTAAAAGGGTACATTTCAATATAAAAGGGTACATGTGAAAAAATGCTGTAGCATGTCATTGAATCCGATAAAAAGATAATGACTATGAAACCCTAGGTTGCTCTTATATATGATTGAAACTGCTAAAAACGAATCTAATCTACTTTTTTTCCTAATTCGAACTAAATGAACCCTAGATAGTGCATAATGAAAATGTCGTTTTTGATTATTTACCTCTAAAAATTGTGTATGATTCCTCTACAATGAAAATGCTTACTTCTTCAATTGAATGACAATGAAGAGCTACAATTTTCCTTGAATATCAGCAATGAAGATCGAATCACTTTGAAAATCGAATCAATCGTGATGTTTCGTGATGAAAGATGGTTGAATAATGAAGAAATATAGTTTGATTCTTGATAAAGATGGTTGAATAATCAAGAAAATAGAGAGAATGTTTGGAATGGAGAAAAAAATGCTGGAATACGTTTTTGAGAGAGAGAGAGAGAGTGCGTTATTTTTTTTTTTCTGCTTTTATATATGATCAATGTCTACCGTTGATCTAAATCAGACGGTTAACAATGAAAGTTTTTAGTTTTTAACTACACTTAGGTTTTTAGCAGATCCTGACTCTGTATATATATATATATATATATATATATATATATATATATATATATATATATATATATATATATATATAGCAATAGGATCGTGTGAGAAAGGGTGCTTTAGATGAGAAAGACTTTTATTTGAGAAAACATATGCACCGCTTATAATTTTAGATCTAAGGGTTGTTATTTGATCTTGTGTTTTTGTTAGTAAGGGCAACTTGGTAATTTAATTTAAGTACTATATTCCTATTTTTTATAACAAAAAAAAATCTGTTTTTTTTTGTTTTTTTTTTAAAAATACGTTTTTTAAAATATTTTTTTAATTCAAAAAATTCGTTTTTTTTTTCATAAAATAAAAAATATCTAAAATTCAAGTTATTTGTTTATTTGTTCGTAAGTATTCGTGTTCAAAATTCTATAAGTCATGTTCAAAATTTTATAAGCCAAGTTCAAAATTTTATAAGCCATGTTCAAAATTTATAAACTTTGTTCAAATGCTTTGTTGTAAATTGAACAACCCATGTTTAAAATTTTATAAGTCATGGTCTAATATGTGTATGTATGCAGAAAATGCGAGTTTATTGTTGGTTTATTTTAAGTATATGAACTATTGATAAAAAAAAAGTATATGAAATATTAAAATTTTTATAAGTCATATTCTAAATTTTATGATTCATATTCTGAATTGTACGGGTCATGTTCTAAATTTTTATAATATAGTTTCCAAACCATATAAGATAAAACTAGAGCGTTGATTTATTTTGATTTAATGTTGATTATTTTATGAAATTGAAATATTTATTTAAAAAAAAAAGCAAATAACAACTTTTTTTAAAAAATTAAGCCTTAAAATTATGATTTTTTTAATAACGTAACTTTTTTAAAAATGAAGCCTTCAAATTATAAATTAGGTTCATATGAGAAATGATCTTATGGTGAGAAGGGTGAGAAGCAATTGGATTAAACAACCTACGGTTAAGATTAAATTGATTTTTTTTCACTTTGTTTTCGCACTCACCATTAACCTTATTTTACCTCTCCTCTCCTTCCTTCCCCTCTACTTTGCCCAAACCTCTTGAAGGCATGAAGCTCAACAATGGAGGTTAAGCCCATGGTCCTCCATTGCTGCAATTTTAGGAGCTCGATAATGGAGGTCCCGCCTTCAGTCCTCCATTTATGCAATTTTAGTAACTTAACACCCTCAGCATATGAAAGATTATAGAAAATGGAGAGAAAATCATTGAGAGAGATGAATTCCATCACTGTATTTCAATTAAAAGCAAAATGAATGTAGAAATTGGAGAGAAAATAATTGAGAGAGTTGAAATCCATCACTGTAATTCAATTAAAAGAAAAATGAATCAGCGACGATCTTCATACAACAGTACAATGCTTTTAATATGCTTCTTATCTAATTTGCACTAGAGTAAAATTAATGGATTAAACTTAAAATATACATTAAACTACTTGAAATATAAGCAAATTTTTTATTTATTTACATATTTTTTTATTTTAATCTACTTAAAATTTGGGCGTTTGATGTATAGTGGGACCTCATGTATCCATAATATTCAGTAGATGTATTTGTTATAGCTCCTTAATGTCTCTATTTATACAATAAACTAATGTACTTGGAACACATTTTTAATGTATCTATAGTTCATATTCAATGTACCTATATATTGTATGTAATGTACCTATACATTTCTCACCTTCTCACAATAAGAGTGCTTCTCACCGGAACCCAACCCTATATATATATATATAGCAATAGGATCGTGTGAGAAAAGGTGCTTTAGATGAGAAAGACTTTTATGTGAGAAAACATCTGCACCGCTTATAATTTAGATCTAAGGGTTGTTATTTGATCTTGTGTTTTTGTTAGTAAGGGCAACTTGGTAATTTAATTTATGTAGTATATTTCTATTTTTTATAACAAAAAAAAAATCTGTTTTTTTTTTTTTTTTAAAATACGTTTTTTAAAATATTTTTTTAATTCAAAAAATTCGTTTTTTTTCATAAAATAAAAAATATCTAAAATTCAAGTTATTTGTTTATTTGTTCGTAAGTACTCGTGTTCAAAATTCTATAAGTCATGTTCAAAATTTTATAAGCCAAGTTCAAAATTTTATAAGCCATGTTCAAAATTTTATAAGCCATGTTCAAAATTTATAAACTTTGTTCTAACTTTTAAATGTTTTGTTGTAAATTTAACAACCCATGTTTAAAATTTTATAAGTCATGGTCTAATATGTGTATGTATGCAGAAAATGCGAGTTTATTGTTGGTTTATTTTAAGTATATGAACTATTGATAAAAAAAAAAGTATATGAAATATTAAAATTTTTATAAGTCATATTCTAAATTTTATGATTCATATTCTGAGTTGTACGGGTCATGTTCTAAATTTTTATAATATAGTTTCCAAACTGTATAAGATAAAACTAGAACGTTGATTTATTTTGATTTAATGTTGATTATTTTATGAAATTGAAATATTTATTTTAAAAAAAAAGCAAATTACAACTTTTTTTAAAAAATTAAGCTTTAAAATTATGATTTTTTTAATAACGTAACTTTTTTAAAAATTAAGCCTTAAAATTATAAATTTTTTTAATAAAAAATGTAAATTTCTATTTTTTAATTGAATATTGAGTTATATATGTATATGCTCTAAAGTTTATAGCCATGTTCTAAATTTTAGGAACTATGTTCTAAATTTCATTAGTCATGCTCTAAATTACGCTCAAATCTTTTTTTTTTTTTAAATACAACAAATCTAGACAAAAAAAAAATCCACAAAATTGATATTTTAAAAATAAAAATATTCAAAACAAAAAAAAAATGCTGATTTTTTAGAAAGTCATAAAGACAAAAAGAAAAAAAAAATAAAAATTCCTAATCCTATGTATTATAAGGAAGGGAGGGGAGAAATTGTAGGGGTTTTTTTTTTTTTTTTTTTTTAAATTGTTTTAAATTAAAAAATCCATAAAATTTTAGCCTTTAGATCAAAATATATCAACGCTCAATATTTTTTCTCACATAAACAAGCCTTCTCACCTAAAGAACCTTTCTCACATGATCCTGACCCTATATATATATATATATATATATATATATAGGAATAGGATCGTGTGAGAAAGGGTGCTTTAGGTGAGAAGGACTTTTATGTGAGAAAACATATGCACTGCTTATAATTTTAGATCTAAGGGTTGTTATTTGATCTTGTATTTTTGTTGGTAAGGGCAACTTGGTAATTTAATTTAAGTAGTATATTTCTATTTTTCATAACCAAAAAAAAAAATCTGGTTTTTTTTTTTATTTTTTTTAAAATATGTTTTTTAAAATATTTTTTTAATTCAAAAAATTGGTTTTTTTCATAAAATAAAAAATATCTAAAATTGGTTATTTGTTTATTTGTTCGTAAGTACTCGTGTTCCAAATTCTATAAGTCATGTTTAAAATTTTATAAGCTAAGTTCAAAATTTTATAAGCCATGTTCAAAATTTTATAAACCATGTTCAAAATTTATAAGCTTTGTTCTAACTTTTAAATGCTTTGCTGTAAATTTAACAACCCATGTTTAAAATTTATAAGTCATGTTCTAATATGTGTATGTATGCAGAAAATGTCAGTTTATTGTTGGGTTTATTTTAAGTATATGAACTATTGATAAAAAAAAGTATATGAAATATTAAAATTTTTATAAGTCATATTCTAAATTTTATGATTCATATTCTGAATTGTACGGGTCATGTTCTAAATTTTTATAATATAGTTTCCAAATAATATAAGATAGAACTAGAGCGTTGATTTATTTTGATCTAATGTTGATTATTTTATGAACTTGAAATATTTATTAGAAAAAAAGCAAATTACAACTTTTTTACAAAATTAAGCCTTAAAATTATGATTTTTTTAATAACGTAACTTTTTTAAAAATTAAGCCTTAAAATTATAAAAAAAAAATAATAAAAAATGTAAATTTCTATTTTTTTAATTGAATATTGAGTTATATATGCATATGCTCTAAAGTTTATAGCCATGTTCTAAATTTTAGGAACTATGTTCTAAATTTCATTAGTCATACTCTAAATTATGCTCGAATCTTTCTTTTTTTTAAAATACAAAAAATCTAGAAAAAAAATCCATAAAATTGATATTTTAAAAATAAAAATATTAAAAAAAAAACTGTTTTTTTAGAAAGTCATAAAGAAAAAAAAAAAATAAATCCTAATCCTACGTATTAGGAAGGGAGGGGAGAAATTTTAGGGTTTTTTTTACAAAATGTTTTAAATTAAAAAATCCATAAAATCTTAGCCTTTAGATCAAAATAAATCAACACTCAAGATTTTTTCTCACATAAACAAGCCTTCTCACCTAAAGAACCTTTCTCACATGATCTCGACTCTATATATATATATATATTTAGTAACTTTCGCTAAAAACCTATAAATATTAGTAAATATTAGTAAAAACGTTTTCAACCTAAAAACTCCTACATTAGGCACTTAAAGGGGTACACATGTGATTACTAATGACAATCTTTGTAAATATTAGTATTCACTAAAAACCTGTACCCCTTTAAACATCTAATGTACTCCTGCGACTGCTAATGTACCCCTTTAAACCATTTTCTGTCTGGTTTTCAACCATCTTTTGGTTTTCAACCATCTTTAGACACATTGGTCTCAACACAAGTAACAAGTGTTGAAAATAATTGGAGGGTCCGTGCTTTTTTGACACAAAGCTCAACACATTTTAGTGTTGAGATAATATAATCACAAAAAAATGTTGAAAATTTATTTAGTTTATCATGTGATATCTAAATGACATGAATGTAAAACCGCTATTCCAAATTTTTTGTTATGTGCCTAAGATTTTACTCAAATTAAACAAATTTAAGAAACCGCTCAACTAGGAAGCACGGGGATGGCTATTTGGGTGTCGATTCCGTACTGGGGATGGGGTGGGGACAAGGACGGTGCGGGTACGGCCAAAAAACGTACCGGGTACGGCTTCTCAGATGTGGGGACGGCAGCATTGGGTCGGGGACGGCTGAGTTTGGAGTTGGGGATGTTTCGGGGACGGGAATTGGGTGAAGTAGCCGTCCCCAAAGACTGTTGACCTTCAAAATTAAACTGGGAATTAGGGCTTGAGAACACCTCAAAAATCTCTTCTCTCACTCCACCACCACCACCAGCTTCGAGTTTGCGAGTGCAATGTCGTCGCCTCTGCGTCACCTAGCCACCACCGTCAGCCATATCCGCCACCGCCTTCTGTTCCCTTCTGCCGTTGCCTTCAGCCTGCTTCTGCTCGAATGAAAGTATGAAACTATTCGAACTTCTCCCTTTCTTTTTCTTTATTCTATTTCTTTTCTTTCTATTCCTTTCTTTCTCTTTCTTACTTTTCTTCTCTTATTATTTTACTATCCTGACGTTTTTGGAGTTAAGTGTGGGCCTCTCTATTTTATTTTTTCCCACTACTTTTCTCACTTTACTTGTTCTTTACTTTAGTGGGTGGGCCTCTCTATTTTATTATTATTATTTTTTTTTTGGCAAAGGCCTCTTTATTTTGTTATTTGTTACAGTACTTAGTAGAATAGTTATTTTTCAATTAGTCTCTAATTTTGTTTGAATTTTATTTTTTAATTTGTTTGGATTTTAACATGTATTTTAATTTATATATACATATTTTTTGCCGTCCCCAAGCCGTACCCGTTTTTAGAATTTTTGAATTTGCCGTTTTCCGTCCCAGTCCCAGTCCCCGTCCCCATTTTTGACCCCAAATCCGACTCCGTGCAACCTAGCCGCTCAATTATACTTAGTCTTTAAAAAAAAATTAAAGAAAAAAGGGGGAAAGAAAAGAAAGGGGAAACATACACGAGAAAGAAAAAGGAGAGAAAAAGGGAGAAAGAAAAGGAGAGAAAAAGGGAGAAAGAAAAGGAGAGAGGAAAGGGTTGCGAATCTGATCTCGACCACCGCCTCGTTGCCTCGTCGGTGGTTCGCCGTTCGCCACTTCGCCATCCTCCAGATTCTAGTTGCCGGCACATCACTACATCAGGGCTTCACGAAGGCTTCTCAGGTCGAAGACACATCGAGGCTTCACGACACGATTCATGAAGCCACGTAGGCTTCAAACTTTAACAGTCGGTGCCTCGGTGGTTCGTCGTTCGCCATTATTGGCGGCAGTCGACAAAGATTCCAGATAACAGGTTTATTTTTTACCCTCTTTCAATCTTTCATTAATCTTGTTAATATTCATTTTTAAACCCTAGTTTTCTGAATTTCAATTTGTTAACCTAATAACTTTGTGAGCAATCACTTTGACTGTTGATTTCAAGATTAATCTTGGTAATAACTTTGACTGTTGATTTTGGTTCCCTTGGTGAGCAATCAGTTGGCTTATGAATTAGGCTATCTCTAAGAGGTTACATAAGATACTCTATTTAAATTTAAGTTGTATATGAATCAGTGGTGGGGGGGGGGTTTGGGGTGATGCAGTTCACAAAGCCTGTAATGTGCATCCATTTGCCTTGTAACTGAGGTATCTTGTGGAGCAAGTGATAATTTAGGGACGAAGTTAGAGTACAAAATTTCATGAAGTCCATTGTCCAACACGAAGTCTATTCAATGGTTCAAACTTATCCTTCTAAGTATTTAGTTAGATTTGGCTTGTATGTTGCATAGCACTACTATCCTACTTGCAATAGGTTCTACATGGTTTGAGCATGTTAAGATTCTACTAGAGTCTACTCATGTTATTCTAGGTTGGCAAGAGTCTTAGTATCATTGCAAGTAATTTAATGAAGTATGAATTACATATTGCAAGCGAAGGATGGAGTGTGATTAGAAGGTTAGTTTCCTTACTACTTGAAAACATGGGGACATGGTTTGTTTTAAAGTTCCAAGCCTATGAGAGTTCCGAAGTTAATAATCCTTTAATTCTCACACTGTCATGATTTCAGGATTCATCCTAAACTTATTATTCCTTTCCTATGATGCCTAGCCTAATACTTCTATTCATATATTGAATAAGAATCATGATTATTTAAATAGCATTAGCAAACTAATAGAGTCTGGCTATGAATTCACAGCTCGAATATGATACTAAGCCATATCTAGAGTACGTCTGATTAGTTGTTGCCCTGTTTTAGTTAATAGCTTCTTATAACTTTGTTGGCTATGAACATAAAGTTATATGGTGCTTACCTTTATTTGTTATCCAGAAAGAAATTAAAAAACTCTCAACTCTAGTCCTATCATCATTATCATTCTTTGCCTAAAACATTTACAACCAATTTTCCATGAGAGTCTTACACCCTCACCCTTCACGCTCCTTCATGAAAACATGGAACATCTATAAGAATCCTATGTACATTCAACTCACATAAATCTAGCCTAACGCTTGATGGAAGGAAAAACCTAAATAATTTTTGCAAAATTAACCATCCCCAAAAATAAGCACAAATTTTGGACAAGAGAAATAAGGAATGTAGTATTCAACCCTTAATAAATAAATCAATCAATATACCTCTTGAATAAGGAAAAGAGTTGAAGGTAACTAAGCCCATGGAATTCGCAGAGTATGTAGATTGGGTGGAATTTTTTCCTAGATATCCCAGCATACTCTGGTTTAAAAATAAGTTTATCTCTTACATCCATGAACAAATCCTGCCAACATAAAAACCATTTTAAAGCTAGAATAATCTTTTTAAGCAAGCCAACCAGCTACACATTGTTACTACCTGACGAGATGCAACAAATTCGGTTGTCATGATCTTTATAATGTATCCATGTAAAGATTGGTATTTAAAGTTCTAACCTAGTTAGTACTCATACTCGGTAATAATGTATTCTCTTTGATTCATAGTCTATTCCCTTCACCCTTACATTGCTTGCTATTTTTTCTAATTTATATCTAGTCTATTCATGATCGTCATAATGTATGATGTTTTTTTGTAATCTGCTCATGCTTACTTGTTTGAAGATTCATGCTACTTGATTATTAATTGTAACTTTTATATTTTAACTTTACTTATATTATTTTTTGGTAAGGTACACAACGATACTTCTTGTGATGATGGGGCAAATGTTGAGAGTGAAGATGTTGGAAAAATCATCTAAATGAGCTTAGAGTACTAAAGCTAAGCAAGCTTAATTAGCATCAAGGAGCCTTCAATTTATTACTATCCCTAGCATCTAGTGCTTTAGTTTTTTCTTTTCCTAGTCTTATTATATAAATGGTGGTCTTTAAAAACTTACTTTGTAGAACAATTTTATTCTAGTTGTTGATTAGTATTGTACTTATCAGATATATGACATTGAATATATTTTATTTATAATATATATGTATATAATACGGAGTATAACTTGGTATATTTTTACAATATTCATTGTTTGGATATCCAATATATTATTTAATCATTTTTGCTTTCAATTATATATAGTTGCTAACACAAAAAGTTTTGAAATCATAATACTGAAATTATCAATACTGGAATTTTGAACACTTTTAGTGGTTTAAATCCCAACACATAAAGATGTTCAAAATATGTACACTTAAATGTGTCCAGAAATGTGTTGAGAATCTCAACACTTAATTGTGTCAAGAAAAATGTTGAGAATCCCAACACTTAATTTTGTCAAGAAAAGTGTTGGGAATCTCAACGATTACTGGTTTACTTTTTCCTATTTATAAGCTTAATAAGTTATTTGAGTTTCATTTTTCTATTTTGATAACAAGAAAATACCACATAGAGATGGCATTATTTTGATTCACTTAGCAAAATCCTACAAATAATAAGCAGCCCCAGGCAATGACCAACCAACATTAGCCACAACTAGCTACAAAAGGCAAAAAACGACTAAACAACAGGGGTGCAGCTACATCACCCCTTATCAAAGCAAGCATAAACCAATATCAGCTACGACCCAACACAACATATGAGCTAGTAACTCTAAGTTTATTAATTGCTCCTCTTAATCTATTTATGAGATTCGTTTCATTCATAGTTCTTATGAACTGTCTCATACTATGATTCCATTATAATTTTAGTTTTTATTTTATAATGGGAATATTCTAACTTTAGTTATACAAATTTATCAAGGACCATGATGATGCTGATGATGCAGAGTTCGAAACCGAAGATTTTCCATCAAGTCCGGGTGACTGATCTCAGCTACTATGATTTCAGAATCTTAGTATAATAATTTTGATGTACCTATGTACATTTGTTAGTATGTTTTTCAATTAGTTATAGCAGGACAAAACTTATATTTACATTTTGTATTTGAAAAATAGTTGAACAATAGTTTTGTACTTTTTTTAATTAGTATCAAAACTTTTGAGAAATTTCATTCATGAAATGAAATTATTAGGACCTATTATATATATTGTAATATATTTAATTAGTAGATTCATTGTATAGATGGATTGAGTACACGATGTTTCTAATGGCACACATTAATTAATCTTCTTTGATACTACCACTATTATTATTTTGCCGTGTTGTTGATTATTTAGAAAATATATATCTATATACACACACACACATAGGCGTACATTAAAGCGTAGATATTTTCAATAGAAGTGTTGAGATGTTCAACACCAAAAGCATTGATATGAATGGAATGAATAATTAATGTCCATACATTATAAAAGCGTTGAGATATTCAACTCTAAAAATTGCTGAGATTTTGAAAAGTTAAGAGTGTTGAAAATATGGACGCCTAAAAGTGTCAAGATTCTCCATGCTTATATGTGTAGAACCATATCAACATTAAAAAGTGTGGAGATTATTAACAGTTAAAAGTGTTGATACTATGGATGCAAAAAGGTGTTGAGATTCTCAGCTCCACTGCTAAATTCTAGACGCTTTTAACTAGAGTTGAGTAATGCTTATGAGACACTTTTTAGTGTTGAGAAATGGGAAAAAAAGCGTCCAGAAAAGCCTTATTTTGTAGTAGTGTTTCTAGGTTGGAAACTAAAGTTAGTTACCTTGAAAATGGATGATTAAAACTTGATAGACTTGAGAATTCGCTTCAACAACACCAAAAATTGCACAACTTGAACCCAAAGCTAGAGAGAGTTTTTTTTAAAGGGTGATAACAATAAAATGCCAAGCAAAACAATCCAATATCCCCCTTAAAGCAGCAGTCGCGGATGGCACGGTTAAGGTCACGGAGAAACCCTACCAAAATCGCTTCGTTGGTCATATAATGGGGAGCAAAAGATCTAAGTCTTGAAGGGCCTTGCTTAACTCTACTGAGATGTAAACTCCTTCACAGTCGAGGTAAGCAAGAACCTTGAAAGTTACAAGAGGCATGTCGACTTGTCGCCTCCCTCACAGTCAAGGTAGGAGGGACCCTTATCACAGTTGAGGTGGACATGAGCACATGACCCTCAAAGTGAAAAGGGCCAAACCCTCCTTGTCACATCCATCACACCTTCGAGGTCAAGCCTGGCCCCCAAAGAAAAATTGTTCAAATGGCCAAGGGACCCTCCATCACGGTCAAGGGACCCCTGTCATAGTCGAGGGAACCCCCTTGATAGTCTGTATTTAGGTAGTATTTTTCGTAGTTTATATTAATTTATTTTCTAGTTTTATTTAGTTTTTGTTAGCATTTTTAGGCTTTTTAGTTTAGTTATGTTCCGGTAGTCCTCTCCCACTTTTTCTATGTGATTTCCTCTATTTTGCTTTGTTTCTACGTTTTCTTCCCCTTTTGCAAGTCCCGAGTCTATTTCGGAACCCGAGGAAGCAAGCCGAGAACCTCGAGGAAAACACAAGGATCATATGTCCTTGCTTGTGCTAAAAGGTCCCAACGAGCGCTGGGAATGCCTCAGCATTTGCTGGGATGTATGTTGATTTCAAGCAATTTTGTTAAAAAGAGGTAGTAACTTCTGAAAAGCTTGCAGCAGCCGCTGATGGATTCCCAACTCAGCAATTTTGATGCTGCAAAATCCACCATATATAAAGTGAAGAACAGCGGCCGCTGATCCCAACTCAGCGCCCACTACCCCCTCCCCTATTTTGAGGTAGAGACACTCCAAAGGCTTGCAGCGGCCGCTGATCCCAACTCAGCGCCCGCTGCCGTTAGTCTTCTGCACCTGCAAGCCTATGATAGTAGGTGTCAGCGGACGCTGTCATTGCCTCAGCGCCTGCTGTAGCGTTGCTGATCTTTTTACTTAGTGATTTTCAGCTCTTTTGCCTTAGTTTTTGGAGGAGCTATATATACTTTTTTCCTCCCTTTTTGTAATATTCATTAGAATTCAGAAGTAGTTTTACCTATTTTTTAGTTTTCTTTCTTAGGTTTTCATAGTTTATCTCTTCAATGCTTAGTTTAATTATTGAAGTTCATGTTTTTGGTTTGGAATCTACATTGATCAAATCATTTGTTCTACTTATTGATATTGAAGCATCATTAGTAACATTTCTCTACTTTCTCCTTTATATTTACATTTAGTTATTTAATGCTTTTGATGTTTTTGTTCTTAAATATTGCTTAAATTCCTAGATTGTATCTATTTTCATGCTTGGTGTTGTTTTTAGTATGTTCATCATGTTTTCCTTTATTATTCTATCCATGTGTGAATAGTTCCATTCCTAGGGTTTGGGGTGAAACCTCTTAAAATCCTCCATGTTTATGTTTTAGTCAATTCTTGGTAATGGTTGTGTTAATGTCGATACCGAAGGTTCGATGATGTTGAGTCTAATGTTTATCTAGCATTAGATTCATAAGATAATCCCCACCTAAGGACCGAAAGGTGAACGTGGGTGATGACTCCCTTCTCCCGATTAATGGAAGCACCACGAAAGTTGGGCCTTCGATCAAGGGAAAGTTACCGGTCTTCGTGATTTGTGCTTATAACTTGTTAGGTGTGTCTATTACGAAAGTATGTAGTATACTGTATACGTCTTCTCGGTCGTCACACTAGCTCGAAAGAGTAGTGTGATCATAGAATGACCTCCCCTTTAACCACGACCTAAGTCTAAGTTTTAACCGATCCATAATTCATGGTGGTATCGAGTTGGTAATCCCCTAACCTTAGTATTTTATTCCTTGTTTTAGACCTCTATTTTAGTGTTTTGTAGTTAATTAATTTCCAATCTTACAATCGAATATTGACTTAGCTTGTTTATGCTAAATGTCTTTGGTCAATAAATGTTATTCTCATCGGTACAACCCTCACTTGCCCTTACGAGCATTAGTGAGTCCGAGTTAGGTATTTACTTTTGGTAGGCTCGACGACGGCCTATCACCCCTCGGTCGAGGTGTTGGCCACTTTGTTGCTGATTATCACGGGCGAGATGACTTCATCCTCGAGGTATACTCCTATAGGTCAGGCCTAACCCCCCAAGATCAAAGATTATTCAAAGGCCCAGGGATCCTCATCATGATCGAGGGAGCCTCACCACGATCGATGTAACTTCACCTTCAAAGGACAAATGCAACCAGTAAGATACCATCACGGTCGAGGTGGGCTCTCCGTTGTCGAGAAGTCTGTCACGGTCGAGGAAACCTCACGATCGAGGTGGTCCTACACCCTCAAGACAAACCCTCAAGCCAGGACCAAGGCTAACAAAACAAGGCCGGGGCTCAGCAAGGAAAGCTCTACAGTTGAAGAGCTTCCTCACGGTCTAGGAAGGATCGATCGCGGTCAAGGTCGACCCCCTCGAGGTGATACCAAGGAGCAACCTTGAAAAGCCTACTTCACATGCCATAAACCAATTTCGGAAATTCCACTTGGCATCCAACGTCCAAAGTTTACCGTTCCACGCCAAGTGTGGGGCTAATTGTTCCGGGCCCACCAAAGTGGTCAGCCAAAGATATACAGACCTAAACCCTAGATCCAATTCAGTTAGTGTTAAGGTCACAACAGATATGAAACAACAAATGATTTGGTGACACGTATCATAGGCTAGGCCCACATGTCAATACGGCTGACTCAGTCTAAACCCAAACCGGGTAACCTATGACTTTAAAAGGATCAATCAAATAACTTTTTAGGTACGCAATAGAAAATACACTATTCGTAATACTCTGACTCCTTGCTTCTGATATCTGACTTAAAAATTGGAGGGGCGTTCTCGGGTTCCACCCCCGGGTTAGCAACCTTTCATTGTTTTGCAGGACTTAATCCTAGCAAAGAGTTTTCGGAGTCAACATCAGTGCATTAAAGACCATTGACTATACAGAATAAGTTCCAGAACAGGAACACCACTGATTAACTTAACTAACATTTCCAAAATAGTACAAAGATGCCTAAAAATACAAATGTACAAGACACCTCTTGTTTCTTTAAGCATCTACTCCGATACTCAAGTTTCTGTAGTGATATTCCTTCGACTCTGAAGCTCCTTCTAGTCGATCTTCTCTTGATTAACTTCAAACACAATTTGCAAGGACTTCCAATCCTTCTTTAAAAGTTAATTTAAAAACCAAAACACTTAAAGACATATCAAAGTATGAGTTAGTCTAATTGTAAGCCATCATCAAAACATCAAGCATGAAATCCAACACTCCTTCGATCTCCTGGCTTTGAGATTTTGACGCTAACCTTGTAAAACTCTTTGGCTCTAATGTACTCATTGGCCTTGCCTAAGACCTCGGCCACAGTTCTAATGTTCTTTCTCCCTAGTTATTGTTTGAAAGGAACATCACGTAGTCCTGACAATAGTGCCAACATGACCAACTCTTGTTGCATATCGGAGATGTTAATAGCCTCATAATTAAAACAAGAGATGAAATCTCACAGGTTTTCTCCTTTCTTATGCTCAATCCCCACGAGCTCCTCGGTCCTCTTCTTACTTCTTTTGTTGTTGAATAAGTGGGATAGAAATTTCCGCAACAACTACTCCCAACTGGAAATCGTCGTAGTCAGTATAGGTTTGAACAATCTTTAAGCACCGGTCAGCGTAATCTGCAAAACCTGAACCATACAGAACCCGTCGTGGTGTATAACTGCATGTGTTCCTCATACGCTGAGATGTGATCCTCAGGGTCTATTTTCCCATCATACTAACATTTCAACATCTTGATTCAGTCCATGGGTTCATCCAAGATGTGTTGGAAGAAGGGTAAACCCTAAGGGATCACACAACCGGCCTACCGGCCTACCTGGGTTCCCCTTTTGACTGCGCTTCGCTGCCAGACATTCTTTGGAGGGTTGTCAGTTGTCCTAGAAACATTGTTGCCCCTTCAGTTTCTCTAAGTACTCTTCCAGGGTCCTGTGAATGGTTTATGCTTCGGAATAATTATAGGTAATTTCTTCCCTCACTTTTGTCAAGAGGGGTTGCATGCTTCTGATGGGGGAGAGAGTTCTAGTTCTTGTTGTCTTAGATGGGTTCATCACCTTCTTCACTTTCGTCTTAGGGGTGTTTTTCGATCTTTTTCCAGCTAATGCTCCCAGCATTGCAGCCGCACTGGCCAACTGCTGTGGGTAAAAACTCAATTATGCTTCCATTCCAGGTGGAAACTCGGGTGGTTTCAATCATTCATTCCTTCTGATCCCCTTTCTCCATTTGAATTGATTGCGCTGATACTATCACACTATCTCCAACTTCCTCGATGATAGTCTTCTATGGCGACCCCATTGGTAGTGGTTTTGCTTCCATTGGAATTGAGACATTGTTCATGAAAGTCTTATATGTCGCCACAGATGGCGCAATATATTCGGTGAAGTTCACGTTCGCCACCAATAGGAGCGGCTCCAGACGTGGGCCATGGTGGTGCCTGCATAATATGAACAAGGTAAGTGTTGAGTCCCTTGAGTTTTGAATGATGACAAACACTGAACAGGGAACAGTTGATTATTACAGGAGTTATGTAGTTCGCTAAAACCAACTAAGATTAGTTCTCTTGAATGTTGTGCAATTAAGATTATTCTTGAATATACAACATGTTTGACTTGCAGGGAACATGTTTTGTGATTCATTGAGTTAACTGATATGGAACCAGTTGTAGTGTTCCCTGGACTGTACTGAAACATCCTATATACTTGCTATGCTTTAACCTTGTTGAATGTGCAGTAAGTATGAGATTATCCAAGTATTGAAGTCCAGAATCAAAGGTGAAGATATTCAAAGAAGATTCTCAAGACTTGGATGTACATGAAGATAGATTAGGATTTTGATTTGAGAACATTAGATCTTCATGTAATGTTTGTATATATGCTTGGTAGACCAATATAAATGTTTGTGTGTGATTAAGTAGTATTATGAATATTAGAACAAGAAGGTATAATATTCATAACACTACTAAGTAGGGAAACAGGCCCGGGGACTAGTTCCTCTACCAGCTGCTGTCAGTTTTTGAAAAATAGGATTTTTTTTCCCAACTCTCTCGAGGATCCCATATGGACCAACATATCTGGGCCTAAACTTGCCCCTCTGCCAAACCGAGCCACGCCTTTCATAGGCGCTACCTTGAGTAAGACCTTATCACCTTCTTCGAAAGCCAAAGGTCGTCTCCAACAATAGCATTTGACTTCTGGCGACTCTAAGAGGCTTGAAGTTTAGCACGAATAACCCGAATCAATTTCACAGTCTCTCGGATATGTTCCGGGCCAATCACCAAAGAATCGCTGATGTCATTCCAACATAACGGACTACGACACTTGCACCCATACAAAGCCCCATATGGGGCCATCTGAATACTTGAGTGGTAGTTGTTATTGTAGGAGAACTCCACTAAACTCAAAGATCTCACCCAAGACTGATGAAACTCAAGAGCACACGCCCGTAGAATATCCTCCAAGGTTTGAATCGTCCTCTAGGTCTGACCGTCTGTTGCCGCATGAAATGCCGTACTCAAGTTCAACTTAGTACCAAAGGCCTCCAAAATTGACTTCCAAAACTGAGACAAGAAACGGGGATCTCGATCAGAAACAATTTCCTTCGGCACCCCATGTAGTCGAACTATCTCCTTAGTATATGCTTCGGCCATCTTCTCCATTGACCAAGTAGTCTTCATCGGAATGAATCTGGCTACCTTAGTAACCGATCTACAATTACCCAAACTGCATCCAATCCACCAGAAGTAGCCGATAACTTACTACAAAATCCATGGATGTAGAATCAAACTTCCACATAGTATGGGCAATGGTTGAAGTAGACCGCCGGGTCTCTGATGCTCGATCTTTACTCGTTGACACGTGAGACATCGTGCCACAAACTCCGCTAAGATCCTTGTAGAGTTTTCACCTCCCGGATGTACGGAGTATGGCATGTTATGCGCTTCGCTCATGATTTTGTTCCTTAGGTCCGCATCTTTAGGCACGCACCACCTTAGGAAAATTAACCATGAATTAGCATAAATCCTTTAAACTTTAAAACTTTAAAATTGAAATTCCATTACCTTTTATGAAATCTCAATCCTCCATTTGCGCCGATTACGAAATCGATTGCCTTGCCTTGCTCTTTTGCCTCGCGAATTTTCTACAACTGAGGGTCTCTTCTTTGCTTCTCTCGAAGCTCTTCATAAAGACTAGGCTCCATACTCATAGCACAAAGAATATCATGGCTATGTCCCTTCGAGAACAATTCTACCTCTAAACGTTGCAAGTCGGTGCATATTTCTTTAGGAAGGACCAAAGCAAAATTAAATGAATGATAAACCTTTCGGCTAAGAGTATCCGCCACTCGGTTGGCTTTTCCCTCGCAATATCCCACCGTGAGGTCATAGTCTTTAATCAACTCGAGCCATTTTCTTTGCCTCATGTTCAACTCCTTTTGAGTAAAGATATATTTCAGGCTCTTGTGATCGATGAATAGCTTATAGGTCGCCCCGTAAAGATAGTGTCTCCATATTTTCAATGCAAACACCACCGCCGCTAGCTCAAGATCATGTGTAGGGTAATTCTTCTCATGTACCCTAAGTTGTCCGGAAGCATAAACAATCACCTAGCCACCTTGCATCAAGACACACCCAAAACCATGCTTGGATTCATCACTATATACCTTGTAACTAAGAATGTCATCGGGCAAGACTAGAACAGGTGTTGTCACTAGGCTCTGCTTCAAAGCTTGGAATGCCTCTTTACTTTGCCGAGTCCACATGAACTTGCTCCATTTCTGCAAAAGCTTGGTCATCGGAAGAGTTGTTTTGGAAAATTCCTTCACAAATCTCCGATAATAACCTGCCCAATGAAAGTTCACAAATTAACTCGATCTTTTAGGAGGTAAATAAAATTTTAATACTTTAAAATTAATACATTACCTGCTAGGCCGAGAAAACTCCGAACCTTAGCCACATTTTCCGGGCTACTCCACTCGCCTATTGCGGGATCAACCTTGTCACCATTTTATCAATAACGTGTCCAAGGAAGGCTACCTCGTGAAGCCAAAATTCGCACTTGGAAAGTTTAGCAAACCATTTCTGGGCTTGTAGGACATCAAGTACCATTATCAAATGCAATTCATGATCACGCTCATCTTTTGAATATATTAAAATATTATCAATGAATACAACCACACATACATCAAGAAAATGGTGAAAAGTTCGATTCATTTGATCTATAAAGACTGCAGGAGCATTAGTTATTCCAAGTGGCATTACCTCGAACTCATAATGACCATACCTCGTGCGAAAAGCCGTCTTAGGCACATCTTCCGGCTTTACCGGAATCTGATGGTATCCCGATCGGAGATCAATCTTGGAGAAGATACCTGCTCCCCGAAGTTGATAAAGAGATCTTCAATTCTCGGTAGGGATACTTGTTCTTTATCGTCACCTTGTTAAGTTCCCGGAAGTCAATATAGAGATGCATACTACCGTCCTTCTTCTTGACGAACAACACATGAGCACCCCAAGGCGAAACACTCAGCCTAATGAAACCTTTATCGATCAGATCCTGAAGCTGAGTCTTCAATTCCTTAAGCTCGGTCGGAGCTATCCAATAGGGAGCTCAAGAAATAGGTGCAGTACCAGGTAATAGATCAATGTTGAACTCCACATCCCTATCTGGCGAAATCCCCAACAATTCTTCAGGAAATACATCGGCATAATCTCGGACAATCGGGATATCTTGAAGTTGTGCTTCT